>CAJHNH020003090.1:0-39400 GCA_905116865.2 Candidula unifasciata
CGCTAATGAAAGCAGATCTCTATATCTTCTTCTCTTCTTTATTAATAAAAAGGTTAATTTCCCCACGATGTAAGCTAAAAACTCGGAAACTACTGAGCCGATTGCTTTCAAATTTGCACACAAAGTTGCCTTTGACCCCAAGCGTGATTTTTTTGTCAGAAAATCGCATAAACCACGAACGACGTAGCTCCAGCAACGGTCAAATCATTATTTGTTTCGTTGCCAGCCCGGATTTGTTTTTATGTGATCGGCCATATTTGACTGCTAAGCTCTTTTTGAACTTTGCATTATTATATAATTTCATTTCCACTATATGCTTGAGTGTTTGGTAGCGTAGTTGGTAGCTATTCTGCCTATCATGCAGGGGACCCGCGTTCAATTCCCCGCTAGGTGATATAATGTTTTTAAAGCCCTTAATGTTGTGTTGTGGTTTATGGCTAGGCTGCGATATCTACGCCTTTTTCGGTTTTGGGGTTTGCAGCTAGCCTGCGACAGCGGCGACGTGATGCTCTATGGTCATGTCACGGGTAATCTTCGTTCGCCCGCGTGAGGGCCGTTGGCACGTTGTGTTGTGGTTTACAGCTAGGCTGCGATATATGACCTAAACTCTTCAGTCGTCGGTAGTAAAATTGGGCTCTACTGGCAAATCCGGACGAAGAATAAAAAGCCTTGGACGACTTAGTCAGAGTTCTCTCCCGTCGCCGCACTCCAAACAGTGATCGGAAAAGCCACAACGAAACAAAGAAGACAGTCACGTCGACATCAGGGCTGCCAATGCTTGGTTGTTTCCCCCAGATCTGGGTTTTTTTTTCGACGCTGCAGGACAATTCTGGGTGGTTTTTTTTTTTTTTTGGGGTGTGTTTTGTTTGTTGGTGTTTGCCGATTTGTATGCTTTAATGATCGATAAATTTGCGTGGTTAGGGGGGTAGGGGTTAGGGTTAGGGAGTAGGATTAGGATTAGGGTTAGCGGTAGGGTTAGGATTAGCGTTAGATTTGACAATTTTGACGCCGGAGTTCCCTATAATCGCGCACAGTCCCATACACACACACAAACAATCGAGGGCCTCTGGATGCTGGTCAAACGCACAATTCGCCAACGATTGGGGGCACCAGCCGCACGCTATTGGCGTCATATTTGGCAGAGTTTCAGTGGCGCCACTCCCACAAACATCATATTGTCGGCCAGTATTTCGAAATCCTACGTCAAAATTTTCACATCTAACCCTAACCCTACCCCTAACCCTAACCCTAACCCTACCCCTAACCCTACCCCTAACCCTACCCCTAACCCTACCCCTAACTCTAATCCAACAACCGCATGATGATGACTACACAACCATTCACAATGCCCCACGCAACCGTACGCAACTGTGCACGCAACCATATGATGATGCCATGATGTCTCACGCAACCGTACGCAGCCCTACACGCAACCGCAGGATGATAGGTAAGTGTGTCGTTTGTTTCGTTTGTTTACCGATTACTGTTCGGAGTGCGGCGACGGGAGATAACTCTGACTAAGTCGTCCAAGTCTGTTTATTCTTCGTCCGGATTTGCCAGTAGAGCCATTTTCTGAAAGCAGACACTGTAAAAGATCGAATTCCTGCAATGCAAGCGTTCACAAGAGGAAATAACGATTGCCCAACATGGACACCCAATAAAGAATTGCAAAGTGGCTCAGTTAGTCAAAGATATTTAAACAGAATAAAAAAATACAGAAAGAGACAGTGACAACTGAAACTGGCGAGGAAGAAGAGCTGTTAGAGTAACAGTTTAATAAAGGTGAGTAATGTTTAGTTTCATAACTATAAAATACTATTTTACAGTGCTGGGTTTTTATTTTTAATTTTTGTTCATATCTTGGGTTTTTGTCAGCCACATCTGGGTTTTTGACAAAAATCTCATTGGCAGCCGTAGTTGCGGAACATAGATGGCGGCTTGTTGAACTATCTGATACATTTCTGTTATCTGTGACTTTTACTCTGTTTGTTCGTGGTAAATATTGATTTATTTTATTCATTTATTATTAATGTTGTCAATGGTAAATCTCGGCTTAGGTTTACCACTGGGGTTCATTTGAATCGAAGTGGACGTCAGTTTCGCCTGCTATGATACCACTAGAGTAGTTAAAAGGTTAGTTTAGTAATTAGATAGTATTAGTAGCGTATCCTTAGTTTACAGGACGTTACAGAACCAAACCACAGCAGCCCCTGGTTGTTGTGTTATTTCTCTAGGCAAATTTAAGCCCAGTAGTTTGCTATTGCTCCCTGGACGGTCGGGCCCCGATACCACTGTCAAAACCAACGCAAGGCGCATGGCTCACAGCTGGGATCGAACCCGCCGGTATCCCGGCATTACGAAGAGTTGGCATCGACTTAGCCACAGAGCTGACTGCTGTACCACTACACTACTATATTGAATATTACTAGTTACTACTGACTACTGTAGGCGATATTTGTTTGGCAGAATAATTTGGCATTTCATTTACTTTGATTATAGCCGACAGCAGTTGCTCGGTTAATTTGCAATGGATAACTACAGAACATGTAGTAAATCCACGAAAACTTGATAAACGCTTGTGTTGGCTTGAGGAGCTGCAGGCACCAGAACCCACAGACACTTTTCACTGCAACATCATTTTTTCCAGGTGCGCGATTCAGTATCTCCCATTTTACTTGTGACTCATGTATCTCGCCCAAAAAACCAGAGATCCACTCTGACTTGTGCATAATTTTGTAACGCATTGTTGGGTTCTTTCTGAATAGCCAACCAGAAATGGGGAAAATTCACAGGTCATTGGACAGTCTAATGTTTTAAGGGTATTAGATAGGTTGCATACAGTCATAGGACCTATGCTGCATGCAGTCGTGGGACCTACGCTGGGTTGGGGTAGGCCCAGTTCTAGATGTTTTGTGGTAGTTAAAAGCATCAGAGAGCCGGGCAACCCAGTCTTACCACCCTCTAAAATATTGGACTGTCCCGTGCCGTCATTTGTGTTAGGCTATTAAAATAAAAACAAATTATTAATTTATATTCCTAGCACTAAATTCATGAAATATTAACTAACAATTACCAAACTGTACAGGCTAATTAAATGTTATGATTCTATAAATAGAAACATTATTAAATATTGAATATTGCAGAGCACAACCACATGTCTCACAAAACATAATGTGAAGAAAAAAAATCTATGTAGTCTTTCTTCTCCTGGTAAAGATTCAGAGTGCTATTAGTTCATACAGCTGCAAAATGTACTACAGACATGCTCTGTGCAGAGTGGCAAGCATCACTTCAAAGGTCCCGGGTAGTTAGCAGCCTTTGGAAATTTTCTCCAGGTCATGCCAGTGTGTTGGGGAATGAGCAGGCAGATAGACTGGCCACTTCTGCACGACATGGTGGTGAGCTGATGTATGACAAGCTGGATGTTGTGAGGGCCCTTTGAGAGTGAGTGAACAGTGCCAAAGAACAGATAGATCATTATGGTCTGAGGAGAATGGCACTGCGAATAGATACAAGGGGATGTGGCCGATGCTCGACACTCAGGGAAAAGGCGAGAAAGATATAGTTACTGGTACCATCGGAATTTTAACTCTTCGCTTGCTGCTGAAGATGGGGATGGAGCACTTATGGGGGTGTCCAGAGTGAGGTGATGTCGATTTTAATTCAACTTTTAACATAATGTACTGTGTTTTTGTTTTAAAGCATGTATACATTTTACTTGTATTCTGACAAAATGCTCTTCTAATTAAATAAGTCGCTTTTTCATTCCTGTGTCAATATAATGATGATTTCATGGACTTTTTCATTCCTGTGTCAATATAATGATGATTTCATGGACTTTTTCATTCCTCTGTCAATATAATGATGATTTCATGGACTTTTTCATTCCTCTGTCAATATAATGATGATTTCATAGACTTATTTTTCTGTTACTGTCAACCAATTCTCATCACTCTTCATTTACTAAAATGTTATTATTTCTGTATAGATATCATACGTACATGTACACTTCTGTACTAGTTACAGATATTAATTTATGAGTTAAATATACAATGCCTGAAACATACCAATAGATCTCTTGTTTATTGTTCGACCCCAGGAAGCATGGATTCACACAACCTTTTACCAGGTCACAATATAAAACTGGAACTAGCTTGTGACGTGAGTGGTTTTTGTTTTATTCATTGATAGAAAGAGATATGTACAAGAAATTTACTAGCAACTATATCGTCTTTCTGTTTTAAATTTTTGAATTTTCTTTGTCCGTACGTGCATCATCACTGTGTTGCAGTTCTTTTGCAAAGTATCACTTTTTGTGTGGCTTTCAGAAAGATTCAATTCTTTGGTAGTTTCTTATTTCGTCATGGGTGTCTTTGTGGTAAAGTGGTCAAGCCGCTTGCCTTATGCTGTGAAGTTCTTGGATCCGTTTCACAGCTGTGCTTTTTAGTTTATTAGTGCAATTTTTACCACAAAAAAACATCGGGCTCTTTGCTGGAGCTATGGAGTGTGTGCTTTGTGCAGTGCTGTTGGTAGGCAGCTAGCTGTACTGCAGAGAGAGCCTGAGCAATGTGGGATGAAACCTGATACAATGAAGTTGATCCCCTTGACTTTAACTTAGCGTTAACTCACTTCTTGTATTTTCATGTTCAGTGTGTCTTCAAAAGCTGGTGTCCACTTTCATACTTACCAACGCTAGTTCTCCCAGGAGCCATGCCTTCCCTCATCGTTCTTTCCTGACTAAAGTAACAAATTTTATCGGAGCATAATAGGCAGAAGGTTTATGTGGCTTCTAGGTTAATGAATATGTTTCACAACCTCGAAATACTAGGGTTAGATTTCCACTGTGGATGGTTTATATAAATATTCTCCAAGTTAATGTTAGCTGCACCAACACCAGCCTTTGTTATGGAGGAAGTACACAATTTAATTTGTTTGGCAAAAGAACAAATACTAGGAGCCATACCAACACAGCTATCTTAGAATAAGAAAAGTGGGTTCCGGATGTGGGAGAAGTATGCCATCCTTATTTTGATTTGTATTGTCTGAAATAAGTAACCTTCCAATCCTTTCAGACTGACCATGCTGACAGTTCTGCTGGAGTGATGGACATCGAGGACCAAGTCTCTGACATGATAGATAGTAACCTATCAGTGAGTATCAAGATAGAACAACCTGATGTAGAAGAGGAGTATCCAGATCAAGATAAGAGTAAGTAAGATATAACAGAAAAGGAGGCATTCAAGTTAATTCTTTTTTACAGTTTATAAATTGTCCTGCATTATTATACCACAGTGTCAGTTTTTGTGTGTGTGTGTCTTTTGCTCTTGATACAACAGTCCAATGCAATTCAAAACAGGTGACACACAAAGATGAAGGTTCGGCCAGCCATTCATGAATTGCTTATTGACAATCCATTCTTGTCTTATGAACCCATTCTGAATTTTCTTAAGCATATTCATTAAGTGATTAAGTACCGTGCAAACCTGATAAGGAGACCTCATCAGGGACCCAAGAAATAGTTCTTCTTATAAAAAATTCTTGTAATCCAGATCCAGATCAGCAAATAGTTATGCATTAACATCGTACAATACAATAATGTATTAGTGTTGAATACAGTATGTATATGACACAGAAAATATGTGTCCATGTACAAGGTGGGCACAAATATCTAAGGGAAAACAGCACTTTTAACACTTTGAAATGAAAAAAAGCTGAAATTTGCATCTGTATCTCAGTGCATTTGAATAGAAATTGAGTGCATTTGTATTAATCTGTTTTTCCAGTTTAATTATAAATAAAATATTCTTTAAAACTATTTATAAAACAAAAAGGCAAGAATTTTTTTTCATACAGTTTGTATATCTTGAGTTTAAAAACCTAATGAATGTGAAAACACAGGCATTTAATTGTATATTAACAACACATTGGACCAAAATGAATAAACATCAAGGCACAAGAGTAGTAACCTATAAGTTGTCCGTTCTACTTCTAACTACTTCTTGCTGTATACTCAGTGGGGGGGGGGGGGGGTGTGTGTTAAAAATGTTGCAGACAACTGCTTTAGACTGGACAAGCCACATATTGTATTCATAAATTAGATTATTATTTAAAAAAAAAATTTTTTGACATCTGTTTGTAGTCTGTAAGCTGGCGTATTACCTTATTTTTATTTCTTCTACTTGTTATGTTTCAGGAACATTAGTCTGTTCTCAGAGTATCCTTTGCCACTCAGTGCAAGAACAAATGGAGCAGATCAGACTTTACAAGTGTGAATATTGTGATGCCTGTTTTAATGAATCTCGCTGTCTGAAATTACACAAGAGAACACATAGAGAAGATATGACTTACAAGTGTGATGATTGTGGTGCAACTTTTGCTGAAGCTGGCCATCTCAAGGCACACAAGAGAACACATACAGGAGAGAGACCTTACAAATGTGATGATTGTAGTGCAACCTTTGCCCAATCTAGCAGCCTGAAATTACACAAGAGAACACATACTGGGGAGAGACCTTACAAGTGTGATGATTGTGGTGCAACTTTTGCTCAATCTAGCCATCTAAAGGCACACAAGAAAACACACACAGGGGAGAGACCTTACAAGTGTGATGATTGTAGTGCATCTTTTGCTGAAGCTGGCTATCTCAAGGCACACAAGAGAATACATACAGGAGAGAGACCTTACAAGTGTGATGATTGTAGTGCATCTTTTGCTGAAGCTGGCCATCTCAAGGCACACAAGAGAACACATACAGGAGAGAGACCTTACAAATGTGATGATTGTGGTGCATCTTTTACTCAAGCTGGCAGCCTGCAATTACACAAGAGAACACATACTGGGGAGAGACCTTACAAGTGTAATGAGTGTGGTGCATCTTTTTCTCGGTCTGGAAGTCTGAAATTACATCAAAGAACACACACGGGAAAGAAACCTTACAAGTGTGATGATTGTGGTGCAACCTTTGCTCAATCTGGCAATCTTAAGGCGCACAAGAGAACACACACAGGGGAGAGACCTTACAAGTGTGATGATTGTGGTGAATTTTTTACTCAAAGTGGTATTCTTAAGACACACAAGAAAATACATGCAAGAGAGAAGTCTTAGGAGTGTGATAATTCTGGTATATTAGTTGCTGAAGCACACAGTTCAAATATCAACAAGAGAATGCTTACAAGAGAGACCTTATTAATGTAATTGTAATGCATAATTTATCATAGCTGCTCACTTGGTCAACTGTCAGGATCAATGCAGTGGAGAAACTTTAACAGTGGGGCAATCTTAACAAACAGAAGAGAACACATACAGAAGAGACCTTACAAGTGTGATGATTGTGGTGTATCTTTTGCAAAAGCTGACCATCTCAAGGCACACAAAAGAACACATACATTAGAGAGACCACACATTTTTTTGTAAAAATACATCTGCTCTCATGAAATCTAAGTAAGATCATTCTGAGGCATTTGAGTTTATGAAGATGTTGAAGAAGATTGACTGTCTACCAGCCCCACTGAGTATCACTGAATCGTTCCACACAGGCTTTAAGGCCTAACACTTTTTCACAGTGTTTTATTTGAGGCACCTGTCCTCGTTCGAACACTCTTTGTAATAAACCTCATGCTCTGTTTGAAAAGGCTATTTGAGATCAGGATGGTGACATATTGATCCATTCTTGCTCAAATAGCAGCCAATAGACTAAGAAAACTAAGACCAACATTAAGAAAGTGCTCTTCAAAGAGCTGATCTGTGCAGATGCTGCTGCTGCAGTTACAACCCACTCAGAGGAAGAATTGCAACATTTACTATCTGCATTACTGTGCTTGTTGTGAATTTGGAATAACAATAGGCAAAATGAAAACAAAGGTTATGGTGCAAGTTGCTAAAGATAAACCTGCAGTCTTCATTGAGGACAAAGGGCTGGAGACACTTGACTGTTTTACATTTCTTAGATCAGTGGCTTTTTTTTTAAATAAAGAAAGTACTGATACTCATCACAAAGTGTCTAAAGACAGGTGCCAGTACTCAACACAAAATTCTAGTTTTACATTAAGCTGAACATTTCAGCATTCATAAAAGTCATGTAGAACTGTTGGCTGACAAAGTTGAGTGACAGGATTGATCTCCAGACAAGATCTGGACAGTCAACTATAAGTAGTTTCATGCATGTGAGCTGAGGGAACTAAATACATTTTTCATGACTATAGCCAGACAAGAGTTAACTCTGTCGCAGGAAAGATTAAATGGGAAATTTGGGGTAATTTTAAAAATTACATTTATGTGATGTCCTATTGGGGATATAAATTGTAGTGACTGTAGAAGAATTGTTAACTCTTACCAGTGATGTTTGTATTTTACACTGTCGTGCTGTTAAGCTTGTTTTATCGAGTTTAAGTACGACATCTTTAAAATCATCATCATCCTGTTCTGATTTTATACATCACATAGGGTATCCAGGCTATTAAAACACTGTGTTATGTCTTGCTCGTTCATTCTCAATATCATAGATGAATGGAGTCCAGACCCAAGCCTTTAGCTAGCGATTATATATCCCTGATGAATTGTCTAAAATGTTTTCATATTTCTTCACTAAAAATCACTGATGTCAGTTGTAGTCAAAATATTTCACTCTCTTAATACCAGTATTTTTTAATGCACCAAAATATGGTGTTAGTAACTAATTTATGATGTTTGAATAAACTATGTGTATTTTGTTCATTCCCTGAAACTGATAGTTCCGAAAACTTTCACTGTAGATGAAGATACCAAATTTGAGATTAGAAGGGTTAATAGTAGGTGAACGGAGCCACAGGAATGCACTAACTTTGTCTGACAGCGGTGAGTGATAAAGTGTTTAGGTTAGAAAAGTAAAAAAAAAAAAGTCAAATGTCTCTTTGAACAGGAAAAACATGATGCTACTTACTTGATCACTTTAAAAGATAGATGACTGACAGGAGAAATCCACCAACATCTGACACAACAGGATGATGGCTAATGACTGCTCAAGGTGCCTTTTAGTAGTAGAGATTTAGTATAAAAGGGGGCACAAATAGCGAGTTAGACAGAGACCAGATAGGCACAGCACCTGAGCACATCTGAAAAGGGACAAGGATAGACTCTGAGCAGAACTACGCAATAGGTGGATGACCAACACTGAGATCTCATGCTAAGGGACTGACATTTAGAGCTAGGACTTCTGGGCCAACAAGTATGACATATTGACTCGGGAATGCACAAAGAAAATAACTTCTTGAAGAAACAGAATAGACATAGACTTGTAACATAGAGAAAGAGACAATTAATTTAGTAGAAAATTCAAAGAAACCCTTTCTACACTGGCATGTGGAAATTATTGAGTTTATGGACCAATGTATTGTTTTCTTTTGGACGAGGCAACTCATTGAACCCTTTTGTATGTGTAAAGTACATGAGAAACGAGGATGAACTTTTCACTGAATAAACAGCTTGAAATTGTTGGACTTACAATTGCATGGTAATTTTCATCATCATGACATTTCGTGTGTGTGAAGTTGTAGCAAACCTGGCCAAGACTGAACCATTCACACTTGCATGAGTAGTGGAACCAAGGCCTGGGAAGTCCATAGATAAGATACATTATCATACCTGGTCTGTATGTAATACATATATAATAGTTGTTATTTGTTGCTTTTGATAGAATCATGATTCTTCAGTGTTGCTAGTGTGGTGACTCCTAGCAGATTACATAGTACGAGGCTTTCAGTCAGAGGCGCCTATCACAGCAAATGCCTAATGGAATTAATGTCCACTAAGAAAGGTTACGAATGCATAACATTCAAACGGGCACATCACGCAGTGGAAGTGGCTAATATGGAAGCCAGATTTCTTGAGTGTGCCCTGGCCAATAGTAAAATGGGGGCGAACACATTATGAGATGGTCGGAATTCATGTGGAAAAGTCTGTTATGCATAACATGTTGCATGGGACTGAAAGAGTTATATAACTTGAAAGATGCACTGTAGGCATGAATATGCACAATCGACCGGGTGTGCACACACAAGTATTTTGTGTAAGTAACCAACTGTATGTGGGTAGATGCATGGGCAGAACATATCATTATCGGTGCTTTACGGACTATACTGGCAGACAGAAACGAATCTTTGACGTTAACTCAATTGCATAAGCTTGATTAGCTTCATGTAGCACATACAGTACCCTATTCAGAGTATTGATAAGAGACACTAACTAACTTCTCATTGAAACAGTCAGTAGAGGTACTTGAAGTGGCTGCTGCATCGGAGGACTGAGCATGCATGGGAATTTCTAATGGACAGTCACGTTGATTCTGACACACACACACACACACACACACACACACACATATATACACATTTTGGTTTAGCATTTTTCCATTGCTTACTTTATAGTTAGCTCTCAATACCACCATACAAAGCAAGGCGGTCTGCTGCCAAATTGCCCTCATGTGGGTTCATACCTGGCACCACGATGCGTGCTAGGCTAGATAGAATATATGAACTAAACACACACCATATTATAGAAGCCACCTACCTAGAAGAAACACTAGAATACACTGATCACAAAGGTATTTTAACACACATAAATACGGAGAACACGACACCAACAGCACACAAAAAATTAGCACACTGGATTTTTAATAACACACTCCTCAGTGATACAAACTGCAGAGAGTATACAACAGAACACATTCTTGATTAGGTCAACAACACACCTACAACCAACATAGAAATGTTTTGGGACTATTTTAAAAATTCAGTAAGTGAAAGGACACAAAGACTCGCATACATAACACACAGAAGAAGACTGGAAAAAGAACAAGAACTAAAAAAAGCAATAATTTTAACCAAGAAATATAATAAAGACTCACCACATATAAGAATCTTAGAAGCCCAATTGGAAACACACCAACAATAAAAATACTCAGGGACACTAATAAGGACTAAATTACCATTTAAAAATACACCAAATATACAAGATCTAAAAATAGAAAACAATATTCAAAGAAACAAATAAATAAAATATTAGACATGGAAGGGCATGCACAAACAGACCCAATAAAAATAACAGAACCATTTAACAATTATTAAGAACAACTTTTTAAAGAGGAACCATTGGGCACCAAAACACAAGAAATTTCTGGTTGAAACCAGAACTCTGTAGGCAGAAAGAAATGGTCGTTTCCTAACGGTTACCTTGGTGAAACAGACAGTTTAGAATGTACTCGAATTTGTGTTTCAGTTTCTAGGATTCAGCTTTTTGCTTCATTTTAATCAATTGTGTTACTGTAGTATGCACCTGACGAGATACAGCGAAATATGCCAGGCAATAAATTGTGCAGTCTATTGTTTGTGTCTTCTTTGTTCAAATTGTATGTATGTTTGTTTGACTATCATCATCATGTCATCCACCCCTAAGATAACATTTTTTGTTATTTGAAAGCAGAGGTTGCAATATAGCCCGGCCATAAACATGGTCTAATGGCTGAACGCAGTTTCTGGGACCTCTTCACGGGTGATCCTTACTCACATGGTGGCACTCTGTGTCATCGGGTGTTTGTTGCTTGTGTGATGTCCTGGTGGTGTAAAAGAAGATGGAGATAGAATTGTATATATTATTTTATGTTTCATTGTGGAATCACACAATTGCCAAGAAAGGTAAAACAAGTGGCTCCATTTGTGTCCCTATCTTGCTCACGCTGTTCGCCCCCGTACTGCTAAACTGTTTTCATTTCCCCCTCCTCTTCTCTTTTGTTTGTTTTATATGTGAGAAAGTCCTGTTTTTGTGCCCCCCCCCCCCCTTTCTCCAATGTAAATAATTGCCATGTTTTAAGAATTGTTTGATTTTGGAATGTTATGAAATGAGTGGCCATTTGGGATGCAATGGTTTTGTTATTTGAAGCCCTACTCTAGCTCTCGCCAGAGGCCGCGGCGTAGCCTGGCCGTAATGGTCTAAGGCAAAATGCCGTTTCTGGAACCTCTCCATGGGTGATCCATGTGTCATCGGGTGTTTATTGCTTGTGTGATGTCCTTGTGGTTATTATTATTTTTTTTTAAAAAGAAGATAGAAACAGATTTATACATTGTTGACCTCTGTTTAGTGTTCCAATTATTTAATGCTGGCCAAATGTAAATATAATGATTGGCCCTAACTATCATTCCTTTCCGCCCCGCCCCTGTCCGCCTGCTATGTGGTTGTTTTCCCTTCCTTTCTCCAGTGTTAGTTTATATGTTCGTAAAGTCATTTGTTGTGCCCCCTTCCCCATTGTGCTAAAAATGTGAATATGTATAGCAATTATCCATATATCACTTTTACAAATGTTGAAATAATTGATGCTAAAAAAATGTAAATATAATTAGTGGCCCTGTCTATCTTCCTTTCCGGCATCTCACTCCTTTCCTGCCTCTGTCCGCCTGCTATGTTGTTGTGTTGTTTTCTGTTCTCTGGAGTTTGTTTATATGTTCGTAAACTCCTTTTTTTTTGGGTGTCCCCTGCATATTTACATTGCTGTAAATGTAAATAATTTGATGAAATTTAAAATGTCTAATTTTTCACCTTTTCACAATATTTGATGCTAGCCGGAAGGCAATGTAAAGATAATGAGTGGACCTGTCTAGTCTATCCTTTCCTTTGCTTCCCCCTTCTCTCCACGTCCCACCCCTGTCCACCTGCTATGTTTTCGTGCCACCCTCTTTCTTCTGTTGTTTATATGTTCGCAGAGTCACGCATACACATGCAACATAAATACAAACACGAAGCAACGCTCTGTAAATATTACTGCACAAATATACGCACACCGCAGACACATATTTTTTGATTTTTTGAAAGGTACACTGTGCCCTCATTCTTATAAAAATCTCACACAGTTTTTTCCAGTTTAGTTATCTTCCTTCCCATTGTTAATTCTTTTGGCTTCAGAGTTGCCAGTATTCCTGTACCTTCCTCTTTCAATCTAGATTGCCTGTCTTCCTTTTCTTCCTCTTGTATTCAGTAAAGGAAGTGGTGTCATTTGCTACTTTATCTTGTAAATAACAATGTCAAGGCTCCACCCACTGTCAGAGATTGATGGGATATAGAAATTTGTATAGAACTGATGTGGAGTTATCAGTACTTTGTGCTGGAGATTAGGGATTAAAAACTTTCATTAATAATATCAAATAAACTCTTTCCTAGTTAAAGTAAAAATCAGTTGCACTCTGAAAGCTTGCTGAATATTGAGTGTCACGACGTTATTCGCCGTGCTGGTCTATAAAATATTTTTTTAAAGCTACACTGTGCCCACATTCTAATGTAAATTTTAGGCAGATTTTACCAGTTGTGTATCCTTTTTTCTCTTTGTTATTTTTCATGTTGCCACCAAGGGGCCAGTATTTCTGTACCTTCCTCTTTTAATCAAGATTGCCAGTCTTTTTTCCCTTCCTCTAGTGTACAAGAGAGGAAGTGTTGTCAGTTGTTGTTGCTTCATTTTGTGGAAAAAAACAGTGTTAATTTTTTTTGGTTGTTGTGTGTGTTTTGTATGTTGCTAATATTTTTGTAAGTCTGTTTTACATTCGTTGCCGTTTGTTGGTGTTATTGTGGTGTTGTTTGTGAGTGCGTTGAAATTTTATTCAAAGAACAAAAAGAAGGGGGACGAAACGAAACAATGGGAGAAAGGTAAAAGTTCGGGGGCAGGGGAAATAAAGAGAGAGGGGACTCCACTCATTTATTCTTCAAATTGTTTGCAGCCAGAGATGATTCCATCTTCTTTGATTGTTCTGTCTCTTCCGAGGCATTTCTGTGCGTATGTTACTTTACTTGTCTTCCCATTCTTGAGGGCTTTGCTAGTAGCAGATGGCACCGATTTTGTTCGTGGCATGTGAATATGTAGTTGTCCGTGCCTCACATTCTGGGCATATCATATCTTTGAGGTGAGGCGCTGTATCTTCCTCTTCTGAGCTGGATGAAGACTCGACTTTTACGCCAGCCGCGTCGGCGTTGTTGGTTTTTCCTGGAGTCCCTTGCTTGTGGGCTTTGTTATCTCTTTTTAGGGGTGTTGCTGCTGGTGACGTCTCGTTTGAGCTGACTTTTTGGCGGTTTCTTTTCTTGACTTTTCTCTTTTTTTTTGCGTCCGGTCTGTGTGTCCTCCCTTTCTGTTGAGGATTGTGTGCTTGTTAGGAGAATCTCCTTCTGCGTACTGTCTTCTAACTCTTTCCGGGATGTATAGTCTTCCTCCTGAATAAGGGTGGTCGCTGGCTCGGGGCGTCTTCTCCTTGTTGGGCACTTGTTTGCCCAGTGGTCGGTCTGCTCGCAATGTGATCAGTTCGTCCGCCTTCCTGGCACCGTGATGCAGAGCTGATGTCGGCCTCCAGGCAGCTGCGAGTTCCTCATATTCACATAATGAGGAATCGGTTTTTTTCTCCCTCACTAAGGCGTACCATATGTCTTTGCCGTATCTGGCTTGATATACTTCGGGATCGTCGTCGCCTGTTATCCCTTCCGCTATCTTCTTGGCTGTCTGCTCGGTGGTCATAATCGGCATCCAATGCATGCAGACTTTTGTTTTTTGTTTGTCTAGATGTACGTCCACACCTTCAATGGTCGTCCGCACATTGTGAAGTTTGTCAAAATTTGCCTCGTGTGCCTCTCCTGTAAGGGTGAGGAACCACTCTGTAGGATTGGCGTAGCGATACAGCTCCGCAATGCCGTAAATAGGCACCCCGAGTGGGCCTATTAGGACGCTGGTCAACCAGGCAGGCTTTGCCCTAGAGGCGGCATCGGTACCAGACAAGGACACAATGTACTACCTGTCCGGTGAATCCTTCCTCCAGGGAAAGCGTCCAGTGGCATGTCCAGGTCCATGGTGGTGACGGCTGCTGCAGGCTGCATCTTTAGAGTGGCTGTGGCTGTTGGTGGTTCTGTTGTTTATTCTACGTCTTGGCAAGTCTACCTTTAGAAATGATCCATAAAAGTATGATATTGTCAGAGACTGATGGGATATGGAAATTATGGAACCGCGCAAGTGCAGTGAGAGTCAACAAAAAGATGTAAAAAAAAAATGTACTTGACAAGGACATGTTCATCAGTATTATATGTTTAAATATTTTAAATCCAAGTCTCACGATAAATGGTAGAAACGTCAACAGAGAGCAAACTGGGGTATCTGGGAATTACATTTGACAGGAGCCTGTCATTTAAGGACCATGTGGAGTGTGTTGTGACGACATGCTGTCATGGACCCACGTGGATAAATACACTTGTATAGTGAGTGTGTGGGTTTGAAACCTAACAGTGCCCACCCACGTGAGAAACTGGATTAATATCTAGGCTATGTTGATCCTAGACAGTCCTGGATAGCCAAGAAAACAGTGAGGGGCTCGTTCCATTAAATGAAAGTTGCTGTACTTGTATCCACAGGAGTAGGCGAAGGGATAGATAGATATCAAGATGAACCCAATGAGATAATATCAAAATACACAGTTAACCCTTCCGACTTTCTTCTCTCCTGGCATTAATTAAAAGCTCCCATCAAGTGATTTACATATTTGTCAGCTGAAGTAAACTAGCATGCACGAAAACACTTGAACCTAAGTACGCAATTTACTCAACTGTTTTATAACAACATGAACAAGATTTATTGAATAAATCTAACCAAAAATAAAATGAACGTGTTTAGGCTAGTAGAGTGAAGGTGGTGTTATTGATGAAATTAATTCATATACGTAACTCATATAATTGGAGAAAATCAACCTTTGGCAGTTCTCAGCTTGAGACCCTGCCTATCCGTTTCCAGTTTGTCGTCCTCGCTGCTCAAAGCAGGTCGTTACACTCAGACGATCGGCAAAGAATGGATGCCTACTTGTCCCTGCCCAACGTGGGAACTGTGGTAAAGAAACAAGCGCATATGTGTAGTGTCTAATCTAGATGTACACCAAGCATGTATATTATAATAACACCAAACATGTCTATCCTAATAAAACATTTCATCTCTCCCTCATTTTCACATTCACTCCTGTCCAGTCTGGAAGGGCTTCGTCTCACATTGTAGTTGTTACATTTCCTGCCTTCCTCTACTCACGTCCTGCAATGATAGTTAAGTCTTCTGTGTCTGATGTCATCTCTCGTACAGACTCAAAATGACAATCAGTTAAACAGAACAAGTTCTGGAATCCATGCTTGGAACACTGGGCGCGCCCAGAATGCTAACAATATTTCTGGGGCGAATCAAATATCAAAACTTGGGGATTTACTCTCCGGGATCAATCTCCGCATTAGCCTCCCGGGAGTTAAACACATTTCAGTGTGTTAGCTGTATGTAATACATATTCAAATTAGCCACACGTGAAAAGATTGCCAAAGTTATCTTCACGCTTGTGATTTCAGACAAATGATAGTTAATTAAATTTCATTGGTAACATCAACATTTAAGTTATACACCCTTGAAACACCTGTGGACAAAAAGCATTCATGACACTATCAATTACGATATAAAGCAATGTGACAGTGCCCTAAGAGAATGGAAATATGTCCGTTAAGGAGTACTACAAAGTGATGAAGACACACACTTGAGCACAAAGACAGTTAGATTTCTATCACGAAGTAAAGGTTTTGAAACTAGTTTCGCTTACCTGAAAAATGAAAAAACAATGCCAAAAGTTATATCTCAAGCTTAGTGTTTAAGCCTAACAGATAGCGTGCTAATGGCAGAGTCTCACTTCCAAGCCCTAGAGTCCACCCTTTTATAACTTCTTCTAAGCTCCTCCTACATTACTCCTAAAACCACTCTCATTTAAGGATGTCACAGCCCCACCCCGTGGGTAAGTCTATTAACTGTCAGTCAGGACTGTACAAAACTTTTTTGAATTCCCACGGTTATATTTTCCTGGTCCATCAAGCTGGTCAAAGCTCATAAACAAAGTCACACCATTCCCCCTACTTCAACCTGCCAATTCTTCTGATAACACGTTTAGCCGACTATGTCAATAATGGCGATCTGACCTGCATTCAAGTTAGGTAACCTCAGGGGGAGATAATCATATTTAGCCTGTGTTATCTGCTCTTAAAGGTCTAGCTACGAGATAATTATCTGACACCTCAGTTTGGCGAGCAAAATCTCCAGCCCCTAAGTTTGAGCTTTCACTTTCACTGGTGTCCCTTCTGGTAAGTCTGCTTATTCTTATCTGTACCTTAGCACTTTACATCTGGGAAAAAGTCTCAGTGTTTGATATCACTAGCAGCCCAGGAGAATTAAATAGGTTTGTTCTGGTCCCTTACTTAGATTAAGGATATATCCAAAACCATATTTTTCTGTATACTTTAAAATACATAGAGATAATGAAACAGGCGCTGGACGACTGTTATTTAAATTTAATTAGGCTTAATTAAGCGAGCTAAAAACCTGGCTAACTTGGGGGTCAGGAAGTGATAAAACAGATGGGAGTGTTCAGTTCGCCCTCTTAGGCCCCTGGTGTTCGGACGAGAAACATGTAGTTCTGATTTGTCCGTTGCGTTCAATGGTTTTACGCAACGTGGGTTGAGGTGTGTTGGCAGAAAGATAGGTTCCATCTGTTGTAGGGTATTTTCTAACACTTTATGAATTGTGATGCATTATTATTTGTGAAGACCTTAGATGATGTTCAGTGATATAAATAGATGTGAATGTGAAAATTATAGTTCCAGTTGCTTTGCTTCAGATTAGGGCTTGTGGTTAGTGTGTGTAGTTTATTTATTTGTTGCCTGGCTTATTAGACTTTACACAGAAGATCTCGTGTCTGGACTAGAATATTCCTGTTTCTAGTCCCCACCTAACGAACTATTTTCCTTTATTTTTATCTTGGTACTTAGGGCTTCTCCGTCCTAGTACAATAAAAATTAGGTTGAGGAAAGACATATTCTGAAGTCACCGAACGTGTCGTCATAGATGCCAAAAAGGACTTAGTGCACTTAAGACTATGGCTGCAATTGACATAGAATCGAAAATGCTTTTCACACTATATCAGCACCTGATCCTGTCGGTGGTTGATTATGGCCTAAGACTGCTAACCGTCTCAAAGAGTCAGATGGACAAACTAGAGCGCATTCAGAACGCGGCTATGAGGGTCATTCTGGGTTGCACCAGAGACACCCCAGTGGTGTGTATGCGATACATCCCTGGTTTGCCAACGGTTGCATGTAGGCACAAGGTGCTGCAGGCGAAGTCATATCTCAGGGTAGCTGCAAACACAGACCACCCTCTGCAAGAAGCTCTGGGTGCCTTTTTCACTGTAGTTAAAAGAGGTTCATGGTTGCCAATGTGCTGAGCATAGACGTGTGTGACTACAACATTAAAAGGGGTTAAGTTTAAGCGTATTGATATGAGCCTGCTGGAGACAGAGTTGGATCCAATAATTGTGTTTCTAACATTGTTAAGCACAAGAAAGTCAACACCGTTTTCTCGTCTACCCTTTCCACAGAAGTAGAATGCATATCCTTAATCTGTTTTTTCTCTAAACTCTTTCCAACTAGTCTGACATAGATAAATGATGTACCAACTGTATCTTTCCAGCTCATGTTGTAACCCTGCTAGCTTACCAATCTGCTTTAAAGTACAAGGCGTGTGTTTCTTCCTAGTATACACAAGTGGGTTCAAGACCCTTTTATAAGGAAAACAAGAAAAGATCCACTGCCTACCCAAAAGCATGTCATAAGAGTCGACTAATTGGGAGCTTCTTTCGAAGTCGGAGTGCATCTGCCTGAGAGTCAGATCTGTAAAACGGATGCACGCACTACACTCAGGTTCTGGAACAGACTGCAGTCTAAAAGTGGATAAACAACAAGCACTTCCCGCTAGAATATACAGCTGGTGAACGCGAAGAAGAAGATTTAGTCTCGTGACGATCAATAGCTAATTTTTTTATGTGTCCGCCTTGATCTGGGACAGATGGCGCTGTTTTTTTTTTTTTTTTTTCGTTTTTGAAAAGCTTTTATTGGTGATTTCTGTATGTGTATTTACAAGTGTTGCCTTTTGTCAGTGTTTGTGTTCAATGTTGTACAAAATCATATACATGCATTTTAATCAACCAAACATTACAAAAAAAAAAATTCTAAGTGTTTAAAGAAGGGCTATTGGGTTATGTTGGATGGGTATTTATATCAAATGGAGTGGGAGGGCGAGGGGGCTTAAGGTTATTTGGTCATTATTTACTTACTTAGTCGCTCCTCTTCTACCTTGGGGTGTAGAGGTTTGCCAGAGAGATCGCCAGACGTCTCTATCAGCAGTTTTCTTTCTGGCTTTGTTCCATTCCAGTCCTCTGTCAGTTAGGGACTGTCGGGTGTTGTCTTCCCAGCGCATCCTGGGTCGTCCCGGAGGTCTGGTTCCCTGGTTCTTAGCGCCCCATGCTTGCCATGGTGGCCGATTTTCTCCCATTCTGCATACATGTCCAAACCATCGTAACTGTGACTGATCTACTCGGGTTACTAAGGGCTGTGACTGGTCATTATTGCTTTGCTATAATTTCGCTTATGTACATATATACACAGTCATTTGTGAACAATCTTATCTAAATATAGTGTGTGTTAATGGAAGAAGTGAAAGTTGTGTGTGAGAAGGATTGATATAGGGAGGAAGAAGATGAAGAAGAATTGTGTGTATGGCGCTGTTCTTGGTAACCCAGGCGACGACCAAGTCGGTGTAGAAGTTTCCGATCTACATATTTACATACATACGTTTATACTGTGTACCAATTTGTAAACATTTTTGTGATTGGCTTTATATATATATATATATATATATATATATATATATATATATATATATATATATATATATATATAGTAGAGGATAAAAAAATCATCAGTAATATCATAAAATAAACTGCCAAGTTAAATTAAAAATTTTTTTTTTAATTTCAAGCCTACTCTGACACTTGTCAGGGGCCGCAATAGAACCCGACCATAAATATGGTGTAATGGCTGAACGCGGTTTCTGGGACCTCTTCATGGGGTGATCCTCATCCACGTGGTGGCACTTTGTGTCCTCTGGTGTTTATCGCTTGCGTGATGTCCTGGTGGGTGGGGGGGGGGGGGGGAATCTATTTCTACTACGATATTTGGATTTGCGCCTTTTTGTAGGAAGTTTGTCGAGGTGGGGAAGTAGCTCCCTCGAGTGAAACCCCCATATGTTCTCAATAAATTAAGGAGTGCGGATGTGCAAGAAAGATCATACACGCTACATGGAAATTAACAACTGTTCGGTCGCTGGTCACAGGACCACAGAAGCTGAGCTTTTATGGCTCATTTTCTCTTCTGCCTTTCATCTCTCGAGGAAGCAGTCGACAATCTTGTGGGAAAAAATGAACGCAACAGTAGTTACCAATGATTCGAATCTCTTATCTAACTCCCCAATCCGCATCATTATTTAGCAGGTTCTTTGCAGAACGTCGCTCTCATCACTGTTTTACTGAAAGAAACTGTGTCTCGCCAGCTCTCCAGCCTCATATACTTTTATACTCAAGGAGTCATTTATATCCTGTGTCCATCTTCGTGTCGGTTGGCCCCTGCCCCTGTCCATCTTCGTGTCGGTTGGCCCCTGCCCCTGTCCATCTTCGTGTCGGTTGGCCCCTGCCCCTGTCCATCTTCGTGTCGGTTGGCCCCTGCCCCTGTCCATCTTCGTGTCGGTTGGCCCCTGCCCCTGTCCATCTTCGTGTCGGTTGGCCCCTGCCCCTGTCCATCTTCGTGTCGGTTGGCCCCTGCACCTGTCCATCTTCGTGTCGGTTGGCCCCTGCCCCTGTCCATCTTCGTGTCGGTTGGCCCCTGCACCTCCTTCCTATTACCATACCTTCTGTTTTAATCTTTTTCCAATCCGTCGTGGCGCTTGATAAGTCCAAAATATTTCAGCTTTCGAGACAGGATACTGTTCATTAGCCAATCTTTCTTTGTGGTTAAGATCTGTCAAGATGTCAGTATTTCTCCTCTTCTTTGTCCAAGTTATTCTGAGAATCTTTCTCTAGCATTTCAGCTCCAATTGCTCTCCAATTCAGAAGGTAAAACGCCGCAAATATATACTCTATTAATTAGAGACTGTCATGTTTTGGCCACGACCTTCTGTTTATAAATATAGTCGGCCGTGGTTTTGGCAAAATGTAGGAAATGTTCAACGTCCGTTGGAAAGCCTTTGATCCAAAAAGTTTTTTAAAAAAAAAGGCCATTTATCCTCGTAGGAGATTTACAATTACAATATAAACATGTGGTTTTTAAAAAGCCAGAGGTTAGTGGTGGTTTAGAAGTTACAGCTTTTTTTTATATTTACTAGAGAAAAAAGATGCAGGTATTAACCGCCAAGTGTCTTCTACAGTAGCGTTTGAAGAAGAAAAAAAAAAAATGCTCATCGCCATGGAAAAAAGCCTAGTATTGGTTATATCCAGGAATCTCGGAACTCTTCTTTTCAATTGCAATGTGACTGTTATTAAGAAAAAGGTAAAGGTCCCTTTTCCACGCCGTTAGGCGTATAGGGCATATAGGACTAGGCCTATGTTTTTATAGACCACAATCGGCACAAGATGGGTGATGTGGTCAGCATCAAGCCGGCCGCCTTTACTTTCCGGGACTGCACCCGGTACCCACTAAAGGCTGGGTCGACCTGGGAGTCAAGATCTTTTTTGAAAAAAGTCAGGCTCCACCAGGGAGGAAACCCATGACTTTCTGATCAGCACGCGAGCGTCTAGCCGCTACGCCACGGCGACTCAGTGTAACTGTAAGTACTCGCAGAATCTGTATTGACCACGTAATCTATTTTCTTCAGACGGGGTGTGGACAAAGAATGGGGTGAATGATATAAATAATTTTTTTAACTTCGAAAACAAACCTAAAAATGAAAGAAGAAAAAACAGTCACATCAGCAATATTTCTTTTTAAATTTGGCACTACTATAATATATATTTATTTGAGTAGGCTCTTTGCAATTAAGTATGGGAAAACACAACAACAAGTGAAGAAGATCCTGTATATTGTGAGCTGCTTAACTGATACCAAATGTTTCTATAAGGAGTAGAAAATTATAGGGAAGAGAAAAAGTTGGTAAGAAACAACAATTAGTTTATGTTAGCTTCACAAAATCGATCACAATAAACAGACAAAGGACATTGCGGCGATTAGCCTTCATCAGCACATACAGGACAACACAGTACACATACACAAATAGGCTCTAACTATGAAGTGACTACAAAGGACTCTAATGTATAGAATAAATGATACTCATCTCGTGTCCCTGGCGAAAAAACTTCGTTCAATGAAACGACGGTCAGCATATATACCTCCAACGCGCAGGTAGGGGCAAAAAAAAGGGACGGGTTGGACGCCAACAGCGTACACTGAGTGTCTAAGGAGTGAGGGAGGGGTTGGCCTATAGGGCGTAACCGGGGTTGGGTTGTGGGGATGACCTTAGTCCATTCGCGTGGAATAAAAGTGGTGCCTGTGCTTGCAAACAAATATCGACAGAAAGACAGCTAGATAGATAGATAGATAGATAGATAGATAGATAGAGATAGATAGATAGATAGATAGATAGATAGATAGATAGATAGATAGATAGATAGATAGATAGATAGATAGATAGATAGATAGATAGATAGATAGATAGATAGATAGATAGATAGATAGATAGATAGATAGATAGATAGATAGATAGATAGATAGATAGATAGATAGATAGATAGATAGATAGATAGATAGATAGATAGATAGATAGATAGATAGATAGATAGATAGATAGATAGATAGATAGATAGATAGATAGATAGATAGATAGATAGATAGATAGATAGATAGATAGATAGATAGATAGATAGATAGATAGATAGATAGATAGATAGATAGATAGATAGATAGATAGATAGATAGATAGATAGATAGATAGATAGATAGATAGATAGATAGATAGATAGATAGATAGATAGATAGATAGATAGATAGATAGATAGATAGATAGATAGATAGATAGATAGATAGATAGATTAGATAGATTAGATAGATAGATAGATGCTTCTCTCTTACTGTCAGCTATCAAATAGAGACAGTAAAGATGCTTGTTATACAAAAGTAATCAGTCGAGCCCGAGAGTAAGACTGGTAACAACCAGAGTGTAAGGGAGCGATGAAGGGATAGATGGGAAAACAGCATGTGTGGAATGTGGTGTGGATAGGCGAGTGTGTCCTGGATAGATGGGTGGGTAGATGAATGGATGGAATGATGGATGACTGTATTAGTGAATGAATGGAATGGTAGATGGATGGATGGGTGGGTAGATGAATGGATGGAATGATGGATGACTGTAATAGTGGATGAATGGAATCGTAGATGAATGGATGGATCGACCAAATATGAGATGAGGTAAAACCATGAGTCTAGTAACACAGTGCTTCTCTCTTACTGTCCGCTATCATATAGAGACAGTAAGGGTGATTTTTATACAAAGTATTGGTCGAGCCCAAGTGCAAGGCTGGTAACAGCCAGAATGGAAGGAAGCAGTGAAAAATAGCATTGAGTGGATGGTGAGATAAATGGTGTGGGTAGATGAATGGGCGGGACGATGGTTACGTTCGTAGATAGATGCAATGGTAGATGGATGGATGGATCTGCCTATATGTATGCTGATATATTAAAATAGGTTTGTTGCTTTGTTTTAGTATCCAGAAGCCATCAGTTGTTAATCCTTAGGCTCGGTATTATGGATATCGCAACCCTTCGGCCTTGATTCCATTTTAAATACCGTAAAACTAGGAGAAATGTGGCTTTTGTGCCTACTCCCGGAAGTGAACCCGGACCACAAGGAGTTCGTCACCCGCTCACCGCGCAATCCGGTTTAGCCAACTACGCTAGAGAGCCGGGGATTTAAACAGGTCCAAACAAGGGTCTCATACTGTGATGCTTCTCTCTTATTGTCATCAAGCAAGTAAAGACAGTAAGGGTGATTGTTATACAAAGTATCAAGTATCGTGTTGCCTGAGATACCTGCTGAGTAGGTAGCCGAGACTAGTGATGGATTGTACATCGGGTATGTGTGCAAAGAAACGTGGGGAGCGATGAATTAATGGACACATCGAATAATAGGCTGAGTGGATTGGGATGAATGAATGATATGATACATGGGTGGACGAGAGGATGGATGGGTAGATGGAAGGATATATAGATGGATGAGTCTGAATGTATGTTAATCTGACATCGCGTAAACCAGGGTCTAATGATGCAGTGCTTCTATCTGACTGTCAGATGTCATACAGAGACAGTAAGGATGCATTCTCGTCAGGTGGTCAAACCATCTCATTTGTTGTTCTTTAATGAATTGTATGAGCTTCTTAGAAGCTCTTCAAAGGTAAAAGTTTAAATTAGGACACCTGGGCACCCATCTCTGTAGAACACAGTCACAGAACAGATGGGAATTCTTAGATGTCTATTGACAGAAAATGCTAAAGACGCTGACAGAAAAAGTGTCATCCTACGATTCCATGATTGTGGTTTTAAACGAAAGGGACCAGAAAATGTGTATGGCAAACTGCTGGAAAAAACTGGCGGAGAAAGAGATGTAACACTTAGAAAGAATAGACATGCTACCAGACACCATGGGCAGCTATAAGCCGTCATATGCAACATGGGGCAATGCTGGAACGTTCGCTTATGATGATGTTACATACACAAATTAATGTTCAGATACAGAGGAGTTTTAAAAAAAGGGATACTAGTATTATAGTATCGTTTGGAATAGAGTTTGTTATAGTGACAGTTTCATGGATAGCCGTCATGAGAAACAAATATAATGTAAGGATAGGTAAACGCGTGGTGAGTTTATTGGTCTGATACAAAGATGGGTCTTTATTTAACTTAATATAATACCGCCTCTTTCACTGTGTGTTTCGAGTTAGATTATCTCCACAGCACTGCGGACACATCTATAGGCGCTCAGATTCCCCTCTCAACATTTTCATCAGCGTCGAGCGGTTAATAGTGCCAGTCCTATGTTGTTTAACACGACATCGTATGCTTCTCATGCTTGGTCGATCTTTAATCCCTATTCACGTATTCTTAGCAGTGATATGGACACGTTGCTTCCAAAAATTCTCAGAACATCCTGTCTCTCTAAGGGCAATGACAATGTCTGCGTGATCCATTGGCTGGCCATCTTCAATTAATGCAGCACCTGCCAGTCTATCAGCTCTTTTATTATCAACAACGCTTGCATTCTTCTTCTTCTCTTCCACCTTGTACCTCATCGAAGTGTCGGGGGGAGATGTAATGTTCGTCGATGAGCTCTGTCAAGAGCACTATTAAGACTGATGTTCATTTCTGTAAGGCCGTTCTTAATGCCATCACTCCATATTTTCCGAGGTCTTCCACTCGCTTTATACCCGTTGTAACGTTTTAGTGTGGCTCGCTGTGGCAGATAGTACCAGGGCATTCTTGTTAGGTGTCCAAACCATTTCATTTGTTGTTCTTTGATGACCTGTAAGACTGGCTGCGATGTATTCGCCCCCATTGGGGGTAAAACAAGATAGATAGTGGCTTAGGCGTTGCGAACGCGCTTCAGCAGGTTACTCACATTATATGTTGGTGTGCACACCCGTGTCGGATGTTGCGTAATAGAACTTTCCATATTAGCCACTTCCACTGCGTGATGTGCCTTGTGAATGTTATGCATTATTAACTTTTCTTTGTGGTCATTTATTCCCTTGGGCATTTGCTGTGATAAACCTCTGTGACTGAAAGCGTTGTACTATGCAATCTGCTAGGAGTACTCCAGTGAGTTATTGTCGCAGTTTTCAGTGATGATTTTTCTGGGGTAGCTGTTCATTTTAGACCTACTTTACATTGTGCTTTGATTCTAAAGCTGTATTCTGCTCGTTAACCTTCACTCAGTCAGTCTTTTCTTGCCAGTTCCTTTTAATTCCGGATTTCTGCATTTCAGCGGCATACTTTACATAGATGCATCTTTTCAATATATTCTAGCCAGTACTGAACCCAAAGGATGCAAGGGCAGCGGTCAAAACTATGTCTCCTATTTTTGACAAATGATACACCACACTAGCAACACTGAAGAAACATGACTTCCATAATAAGCAACAAATAACTATTATAACTTCCTTATATAGCCCAAGTACTTGTATGACAGTTTATCTTGTCCAGTGACCTCCCAGGCTTTGGTCCCACTACTAGGGAAGTGTGAATGGTTCAGTCTTGGCCAGGTTTGCTACAACTTCCCACACATGAAAAGTCATAATGATAAAATTACCATGCAACTGTAAGTCCAACAATTTCAAGCTGTTTATTCAGTGAAAAGTTTATCCTCGTTTCTCATGTACTTTACATCTACAAAAGGGTTCAATGAGTTGCCTTGTTCAAAAGAAAACAATACATTAAGAAAGTGAAATTATTGGCCTCTCTAATGCCTTCGGCTGACACATATCTCAAAAGTACCCACTGCACTAGGTCCATTTGTTGAGTACTTTTTACGTTCAACACAATATATGACTATTTTCATACACAGACGTTATCTCTGTCACACAAGCGAAAGCAGTCAAAACAGTTGAGAGAGCAATAAGACAGATATCGTCCAAAAAATGGTGATAACACAACATCAAAATCTGCAAAGGTATTAAGAAGGTGATAAAAGAGGTGCCATGGAAAGAACTGCCGACAAATCAGCATCAACATTTTTGTGATCCACACATTCCCTGAACATTACACAGGTAGAGAGAAACAAGCAAGGCAGGATAGAGAGAAACAAGCAAGGCAGGATAGAGAGAAACAAGCAAGGCAGGATAGAGAGAAACAAGCAAGGCAGGATAGAGAGAAACAAGCAAGGCAGGATAGAGAGAAACAAGCAAGGCAGGATAAAACATTGTGCAAAGAAAACTGCCGTTATTACCACTTTTGCGGTGTAGGCAGGGTGGTCTTTGAGCATGAGGATTTACAGCCTCTTAGAGACACCGTCCCATTGGATTATTGGAAAATAAACATGTCAAGATTTCCCAGCTTGGTTCATACTGTCAATTTTTATCTTTGTGCACCACCTACGACTGTACCAAGTGAACGTCCATTTAATGCTGCTGGAAATAGCTTCAGTGAGACGAGAAGCTGTCTTAATTCTGACAACATGAAACGACTGATTTTGTCAAAAGCTAATGCAGCTTTCTTGCATTAACGAAGCTGTCAGTGACAATTCACAAGTTTAGTTACTTGTTAAAATACTTTCATTCCTAGCTATTAGTTACCACAGACTGGCTGAACAATGCAAAACAGGATGTTTTTAAATGTTTACTATTATGTACTACATTTTGTGAAGTAAAAGTTCAGCTTACATTTGACATTATGAATGTTTTTTCTTTTTAAAGATCAATTGTATACACTATTCATATTCGGCCGATTATTTGGTCCCATTTTGCGTACTCGGCCCCATAGTGATAAACACCTATTCGCTCTTTACTTTAATCCAATCTTGATTACAAACTTCTCAAACAAAACACTGTGGAAAAAGTGTTAGGCCTTACAAGCCTGTGTGGAACGATTCAGTGATACTCAGTGGGGCTGGTAGACAGTCAATCTTCTTCAACATCTTCATAAACTCAAATGCCTCAGAATGATCTTACTTAGATTTCATGAGATCAGCTGTTAAAAAAAAACACCACACCACAACTAGGACACTGGTAAAGTTTCTCTCCTGCTCTGATTCTGACAGGCGACCAAGTGAGCTACTGTAATAAATGATGCATTACAATCATCACAATTTATACGGTCTCTCTTGCAAGCATTTCCTTGTGGATATTCAGACTGCATGCTCCGCAACTAATCATGTGTGTATTCTCTTATGTGTCCTAAGACTGCCTCTCTGAGTAAATAATGCACCACAATCATCACATTTGTAAGGCCTCTCTCTTGTATGTATTCTCTTATGTGCCTCAAGAGTGCTACTCTGAGTAAAAGATGCACCACAATCGTCACATTTGTAAGGCCTCTCTCTTGTATGTATTCTCTTATGTGCCTTAAGATTGCCTCTCTGAGTAAATAATGCACCACAATCATCACATTTGTAAGGCCTCTCTCTTGTATGTATACTCTTATGACTCCTAAGACTGCCTCTCTGAGTAAATAATGCACTACAATCATCACCTCTGTAAGGCCTCTCTCTTGTATGTATTATCTTATGTGCCATAAGACTGCCTCTCTGAGTAAAAGATGCATCACAATCATCACATTTGAAAGGTTTCTCTCCTGTATGTATTCTCTGGTGACTCTTCAGTGAGCCAGCTTCAGTAAAATATGCACCACAATCATCACATTTGTAAGGCCTCTCTCCTGTGTGTGTTCTCTTGTGTCTCTTTAGATGGTCAGGTTTAGCAAAAGATGCACCACAATCATCACACTTGTAAGGTCTCTCTCCTGTGTGTGTTCTCATGTGTCCCTTAAGATAGCCAGGTTTAGCAAAAGATGCACCACAATCATCACACATGTAAGGTCTCTCTCCTGTATGTATTCTCTTATGTGACTTAAGAGTGCTAGCTCCAGCAAAAGATGCACCACAATCATCACAAATGTAAGGCCTCTCTCCTGTGTGTGTTCTCTTGTGTGTGATCAGATTACTAGTTGTAGTGAAAGATGCATCACAATCATTACACTTGTATGGTCTCTCTAATGTATGTGTTCTTATGTGTATCTTTAGATGATAAGATTGAATAAAACATGCGCCACAAACTTGACACTTAAAAGGTCTCTCTCCTGTATGTGTTCTTATGTGCATATTCAGTTTATTAGCTGTAGTAAAGGATGCACCACAATCACCACACTTGTAAGGTCTCTCTCCTGTATGTATTCTCTTATGTGCCCTAAGATTGCTTCTGTGAGTAAAAGATGCACCACAATCACCACATTTGTATGGTCTCCCTCCTGTATGTGTTCTCTTATGTGTCTTAAGAGTGCTAGCTTCAGCAAAAGATGCACCACAATCACCAAACTTGTAAGTCCTTTCTCCTATATGTGTTCTCATGTGTAATTTTAAACAGCCAGATTCATTAAAACAGGCATCACAATATTTGCACTTGTAAAGTCTAATCTGCTCCACTTGTTCTTGCACAAGATGGGAAAGGATGTGCTGAGAACAGTTCAGTGTTTCTGAAATACACAGAAATAGTTTAGAGTAGTTAATGACTTCTCAGCTATGACAGGTAACAGACTATAAATGGATGCGAAAAACATCCTCAGATGTAAAAAAGGCTGAAGAACACTACAGAACATTTCTCTCATCCCATCTCATGTGAAAGTAACCCTGTTTTGCCAGTTCTCCCGCCTTTAATGTTGTGTGCCCATGTTCGTGCTTGTGAGCTTCTGCCTGTCTTTTCTGGTATCCTGCTCTTTTCGATTCTGATATATTTTTTTAAATGGCCAATGTAGTTTAGTTTCTGAGACATGAAGCCCTGTTCACTTTGAGGCACAAATCTGAAAATTGTCCTACAAAGCCTCTCTTTGCTGACTGAAGAATACACAGATGCCAGTTGAAGACGATGCTGTAGTTTACACAAACGGATCACTAGTTTGGGACTGGCAAACTATGTGGGATTAACAGTGAGCTCAAGAAGGAAATACTCAAGGAGATAAATGGCATCTTTTCTGTTACAACAAGCAGCTTCACAATGGAAACTGGCTGTAACAAAGGTATCAACATGACTGGGTACTCAAGAATTCACAAATGTGAGCATACGGAGTAGACCACTTAAAGCGATCTTAGTTGTGGTGAATTTCAGTTGTGAAAAACAATCAGTTTTTCCCATGGAACTTTTCTTTGTGGTCTAAGTAAAACAGGCCTATCTTGAGTGCAGTCCTTTTATCATGAATGTTCGCATATGCCAAATGATTAAACCTGTCTTGCCAATGCAATTTGATCTGTTTCAAGGCAATTTTTTTTTCCAACAATACCAAGACATTTATACAACTGTTGGGCTATATTTGGAATTTGTGTGCGTTGTCTGTTAGAATTTGAGTTATCTATACTCTAATATGGCTAGAATATTAATATAATTAATATCTTTCAAAAAAGAAACTGGCTATTTTTTTTCAATTAACTCAGGTATGGTTTCTGAGATACAGACAAAAATTTGAGCGTTTTCATTTCAAAGTGTTAAAAGTGCTGTTATACTTTAGATATTTGTGCCTACCTTGTACATGGACACATATTTTCTGTGTATTATTGTATTGTACGACGTAAATGCATAACCATTTGCTTATCTCGATCTGGATAAAAGGCATATTTGTTAGGAAGAACTATTTTTGGGTCCCTGATGAGTTCTCCTTATCAGGTTTGCAATGTACTTAATCACTCAATGAATATACTTGAGAAAATCCAGGAATGGGCTCCTCGGACTTCATGAATGGCTGGCAGAACCTTCATCTTTGTGTGTCACCTGTTTTGACTTGCATTGGACTGTTGTATCAAGAGCAAAAGACATTAAAAAAAAAAAAAAACTGACATTGGTATATTAATGCAGGACAATTTGCAAATTGTAAAAGAGAAACAATTTGAATGCCTTCTTTTCTGTTATATCTGACTTACTTTTATCTTGATCTGGATACTCCTCTTCTACATCAGGTTGTTCTATCTTGATATTCACTGGTAGCTTACTATCTTCTATGTCTGAAACTTGTTCCTTAATGGCCATCTCTCTAGCAGAACTGTCAACATGGTCAGTCTGAAAGGATTGGAAGGTTACTTATTTCAGACAATACAAATCAAAATAAGGATGGCATACTTCTCCCACAACCAGAACCCACTTTTCTTATTCTAAGATAGCCATGTTGGTATGGCTTCTAGTATTTGTTCTTTTGCCAACCAAATTAAATTGTGTGCTTCCTCCATAACAAAGGCTGGTTGCAGGGCAATTGTTGTGTGCTGATTTGGGGAGTGTAATATTGTGTGAAGGGACAGAGTGGTATGATAGTACTTTCCGGGAGTTCAAAGGAATGTAAGTGTCAATATTAGCCTAAGTAGTGAGGTGGAGAGAATGTTGACCAGTGAGAAGTGTAGTGTCTCATGAAAGTAGATTTGTGCGTTCACGGTGGGGGCTGACAAGCATGGCTAACGAGAAGCAGAGAAAGTCTGAATTACGTGACAGTGTGACTCTCATGTAACATCAGCCACCCAGAGAGGCGTGATTCTCGAGAATGCCCACATGAGCGTGCCTCTCGTGTAAACATGGGTTCGGCAGAGATATACTGGGGCTGCCTAGTCAGACCGAGTCAGTCAGAGCAAGACAGAGAGAGCGAGAGAGACCAGGCCAGGATCAGTCAGTATCTCTCGAGTGAGACAGACTGTACCATGCAATGATCAGGTATCAAGGCCTGAGTAGGGGTTGTGGTTGCGGTACTGGTCGAAGGTATAGTCCCGCTGGCGAAGTAAGTCTACGGGGACTGGTTGCTCCAATAGTGACTGTTCTGGGTTAAAGGTAGGATCACCACGGAAACAGAAAAGTAGGGATGCCGGCGAGAGCTGTGTGCTAAAGGGTACTAAAGGGGAGTCCTCCGACAGGCTGACGTGCTGTGTGCTTTGGAGAACGGTCAAGTTAAGTCCGTCTTCAATCAGCCGTTGCCTGCTGAAGTAATATCAAGGTCTAGTGGATTGGCGAGTTCATCCTGTTTGGCTGTACAGCGACCCCAGTTGTGGGACGCTACAAGTTGAGAGGGAGTGAGGACTATATAGACTAGGTTCGGATGCCAATTACGATCAATGTCTACATCTCTGCAGTTTTGTTGATGTGAGAGCTTGTGTATACCCTCTTGTGTTCTGTCAAAAAAATGTGATGTATAACGGAGCTACTGTCGTCAGGTCCTGCTTCAAGAGTGTGGGGACAGAAAGTTATATCTATAGACACTTGAAAGGGTGCTGATTAGTGTGTAACTCAGATAGCATGCAACTTTTACCTTTTGCCTATTATGCCCTAATAAAATAAGTCATTTTTGTCTGGAAAGAACAATGAGGGAAGACATGGCTCCTGGGAGAAGAACTGGGGTTGGTAAGTATATTAGTGGACACCAGATTTTGAAGACATTCTGAACATGAAAATAAAAGAAGCGAGTTAACGCTAAGTTAAAGTTAAGGGGATCAACTTCATTGCACCAGGTTTTATCCCCTTTCTCTGCAGCATGGCTAGCTGCCTACCAACAGACTTGCACAAAGCACACATTTCCTAGCTCCAGCGAAGATCCCCCCAGCCACTTCACCACCGAGACACCCATGACAAAATAAGAAACTGCCAAAGAATCAAATCTTTCTTAAAGCCACGAAGAGTGTGATACTTTGCAAACGATCTGCAACACAGTGATGATGCACATATGCACAGAGAAAATTTAAAGTATGAAACAGAAAGACGATATATTAACTTAGTAAATTTCTTGTACATGTCTCTTTCTATCAATGAAAAAACAAACACAAAAACCACTCACGTCACAAGCGGGTTCCAGTTTTATATTGTGACCTGGTAAAAGGTTGTGTGGATCCATGCTTCCTAGGGTCAAACAATAAAAAAGGATCTGTTGGTATGTTTCAGACATAGCATATTCAACTAATATATTAATATTTGTAACTAGTACAGAAGTGTACATGTACGTATGATATCTATACAGAAATATTAATATTTTGGTAAATGAATAGTGATGAGAATTGGTCAGCAGTAACAGAAAAATCACCCTTATATCGACACCACAGCAATCGGGACACTCTCATAAGTGCTGCGTCTCTATCTTCAGCAGCAAGCAAAGAGTTAAAATTCTGATGGTAATAGTAACTTCTTCTTTTTCGTGTTCACAAGCTGTAAACTCTGGCAGAAAGTTCTGGTTTGCAGTCCTGTTCCAGAACCTGAGTGTTGTGTGTGCAACAGTTTTATAGAACTGGCTCATTTTTATGCAGACTGCTGGTTCCTTGCCTCTCAGGCAGATGCACTCCAACTTTGAAGGAAGCTCCCAATCAGTCGACTCTTACCACATGCTTTTGGGTAGGCAGTGGGTCTATTCTTGTTTTCCATATAAAAGGGCCTGCTCATTTCCCAACATGACCTGGAGATAATATCAAAAGGATGCTAACTACCCAGGATCTTTGAAGTCTTCTTCTTCTTCTTCTTAGTTGCTTCTGTCAGAAAACTTATATCAGGAGGCCGGTAGCCTTTATGAAAGCTATCGTGCAATCTATATACTCTCGCGTACCATACAGTTTTGTCTTCAGTGTGGTTGGAACAGGCCAGATTGCGTCTCTGTTGTCAGCATACAGTTGACAGTGTTGGAGCACATTTTCAGCATTTTCGGGTGCCACGCTGCAGGGACACGTCTCTGTATTTCCTACACCGAAAATTTTGAACATATGTTGACGAAATCTGTTGTGCCCAGTCCTTAGTCTGAATATAATGCACTATCCCTCTCTAGAGAGGCGATGAAGTGAGTCTTGGGGAGAAAATCTGGTGTGGGTATCCAGCCACCTTTCCTGGATACTAGATTGTATTAATGTTTTCATCTCTTGGTGGGTTAAGTTGCTATTTGGTTGTACCATGTCACTGCCGCTTCTGGCCAATCTGTCCGATATTTCATTGCCTTCCAAGCCAAAGTGACCTGGAATCCACTGCAGTACCTTTGAAGTGATGCTTGCCACTCTTCACGGAGCATACCTGTAGTACATTATGCAGTTGTGTAAACCAATGGCACTCTGGATCCTTACCAGTAGAAGAAAGACTACACACATATGTTTATGTTTTGTGAGACATGTACTTGTGCTCTGTGATATTCAATATTTGTCAGCGTTTCTATATACAGAATAATAACGGTTCTCCTTGCAATAACGGTCGCTACTTGGACGGCGACGGCCGCTTAGTCGGAGTTCAGTCCCCTGGCTGCAGTGCAATTACGGAGTGGACAAGGCACGAATCACAAAACAAAGTGAGTTCGGTAAGTACTCGACGTTACATGTGTTAACCTAACCCTAACCCAAATCCTAACCCTAGCCCTAATTATGTCATTTGTTTCGTTCCCTCTTTTCCACTCTGTAATTGCACTGCAGCCAGGGGAGTGAACTCTGATAAGTGGCCGTCCAACTAGCGACCGTTATTGCAAGGAGAGCCATAATAACATTTCATTGGTTTGTTTGTATAATAATTGGCTAATAGAAAATAGACCAACACAAATGACATAATGGGACAGTCCAATATTTTAGAGGGTGGTAAGACAGGGTTTCCCAACTTTCTGATGCTTTTAACTAGCCCAAAACATCTAAAACAGAGCTTAACCCCAACCCCGCCTAGATCACACTCACACCGCACCGCTATTATTTAAATATCGCCTGCAGTCCAACAGTAAGTAGTTGTGTAGTTCTGTAGTATTAGTAGTAGTTAGTATAACTATAGTAATAGTAATAGTATTGACTATAGAGTAGATCAATCAACAGCAGCTGACTGACGTCCACTTCGATTCAAATGAACTCCGGTGATAAGTGATAAACCCAAGCCGAGATTTACCGTTAACAACATAGATTTTTAAAAAAAGTGAAGAAAATAAATCAATATTTACCACGAACAAACAATAGAAGTCACAGAAAACAGAAGTGCATCACACAGTTCATCAACGATCCGCCATCTATTCCCAGCAAAGGAAGCAAGACTGCCAATAAGGGCTGCCAATAAGATTTTTTGAAAAACCCAGCTGTTGACCAAAAACCCTAGCAACAAATAAGTGGAAACAAAGCCAGATTTTTGAAAAGTTCAAACTGTATAGTTACGAAACGAAATATTTAGCTAATTTTATATAAGGATATATTTTTAATAAAACCTAGATTTCAAAATTTTAACCCAAGACAACAAATAAAAACCAAGATCTGGGGGTAAAACAGATCGGTGGCAGCCCCGGTGACAATAGGATTTTTCCTGACTTGACCAAAACAAAACCCGAACAATACATAAGCGAAACAAATAAAGAAAAACCAGATTGTTAAAAAGCACAAATTGTATAGTTACGAAACAAAACCTTTACCCACTTTTATATCAGGATATATTTTTTGCAACCGCTGTACCATCCCAAGAAAATCATGTCTGCTTTAGTGACCATGTTCCAGTTGTAGGAAAAATTAGAATAAAACTAAAGAACATTAGAAAAACACCACAGAACATCAAGTTAAATTTAGGAATTCTTAGAACGGATAAGAAATTAAGGAACAGTACAACGTCACTGTACAAAACCGGTATAATGCAATGGAAATTATACAAACAATTGATGAACAGTGGGATATGTTGCGTGAGTCAATTCAGCAGACATCAAAAGAGACAATCCCACCAACCCATACAGTTGCAAAAAAGAAATGGATGTCAACCGAAATTCTGCAGTTGATGGATGAAAGAAGGAAGAAAAAGAATGATAAAGAATAATACTCTAGAATACAAAAAGAAATAGTGAACAAATGCAAAGTGGCTAAAGAAGCCTGGCTGAATCAAATGTGTACAGAGATTGGGGAAAATCACGGGAAAGACTCACATTCCATGTACAAACAGATAAATATGTTAACAGGAAAGATGACACGTAACAGCACTGGATGTTTGATATCAAAGGATGGTGACTTATTAATGGGACATAGTAATATAATTAACAGATGGACAGAGTAAATAGGGGAATTGTATGATGATAATAGACCAGATGTAGAACTGCCGACCAACAATGATTGTCCACCAATAATGACTGCAGAAGTTAGGGATGCAATACATCATATGAAGAAAGGAAAAGCACCCGGGCCAGACAAGATCTCACTGGAAGAAATCGAAGCACTGGGAAATTTTGGAATTGAAATAATAACTAAACTTTTAAATGATATTTATAACAGTGGGTATATTCCAAATGACCTTTTAAAATCTATATTTATAGCTCTGCCGAAGAAACCAGGCACTTTAAAATGTGAAGACCATCGCACAATAAGTCTTATGAGTCACATGACTAAGATTTTACTGAGAATAATTATGAGAAGAATAAGAAACAAAATTAAATCAGAAATCAGCGATGAACGGAGAGATAGAGGAAGACAGCGAGAGAAGATGCTTGACAGTCTTGTGTGCATGGCATGCAGGTGTGTCGGCACACGAACTGATGCATGCTGCAGGAGATCGCAGATTATGGAGAGGCCTGATCGCCCACGCCAGTCGGCAAGGCACCTGATGATGATGAAGATCTATTGTGATCACAATCAGTCGCTATATTGTGAAACCTTTCGTGTGATCTGTTGGTAAAGACAGCAGCACTTATAGAGATACAGCTGCAATCAGACTGATTCCTTAGAAACACCTTTACGTCTCGAACCAACCTAACTAGAACGGAGGGGGGGGGGGGGCGAAAAAGGGGGGGGGGGAGTGGGCCTGACAAAACATTAATTGGTCACCTTTCTCCTTAAAATAAATTTGCATATTTCTAAGCAGTAAGCATTAATGACGAAAAACGGAACTAACAAAAAAAATTTGGAAGAAATGGAGACAAAAAAGGAGTAAGGAGAGAAAGAATGTAGAGAAATACAGACATGTACAAGTGATAAACAGGCAGAAAAAAATGATGAATATAGCAATAAAAATTATTAAACCTGGTTTGAACCTTTAAAAAAAAAACATGAATATAAAGAGAGAGAGAGCGAGAGAGAGAGAGAGAGAGAGAGCGAGAGAGAGAGAGAGACAGACAGACAGACAGACAGACAGACAGACAGACAGACAGACAGACAGACAGACAGACAGACAGACAGACAGACAGACAGAAGCCAGACAGACAGACAGACAGACAGACAGACAGACAGACAGACAGAGACAGACAGACAGACAGACCTGAGTGGAGAGAGAGGGGAAGAGGACAGAGAGAAAAGGAGAGTCTCTGCCAGAATTTCCGAATTGCCCACCCCCCCCCCCGACGATAATTGCAGTAATCAGAAGGAATGGCAGTAGAAAGGAGGAAGTTCAAGGAGGTTAACCAAAGGTTTCTATAAAAAAGACGATCCGGCTGGGAATCCTCTTGGACCAGTAGTGACTATATGATAATGCTCAGTTTTACTATAATATGGATACTTAAAACCTCTGATCAAAGAGCCTATCTGCTGGTCTGAGTGCATAGATAAAAGGACATTTTGCTTGTGGGTGCACGACTGAGCATAAGCTGTAGATAAGTGTGGTGTGGGGTTTCACACATTTTATTTCTGTACCAATGTTAATGAACAGCCATAAAATTGCTGCAGAAACAGCAATTGTCCTCTACGTATGGGGTATAGTGCATTAATTATAATTAGCCGTACGAGTCTCGGACGGAAGAAAATCACCTGTATACGCTCGAAGTCGGCTCTGTGGCTAAGTCGATGCGAACGCTTCGTAATGCCGGAATGCCGTGTTCGATCCCAGCTGCGGGCCATGGACCTTGCGTTGGTTTCGACAGTGGTATCAAGAAAGCCGACCGTCCAGTGAAAAAATGGCAAACTACTGGACGTAAATTTGCCTAGAAAAATCACACAACAGCCAGGGGCTGTTGGGGGTTGGTTCTGCAACGTCCTGTAAAGGATACGCAATTAACCATAAGCTCGAAAGTCACGGTGAACTCTTGGCCGGTCTGAAGAGAGACGAAGCGTAAAAGTAGTAAAGTTCCCTTTTCACGCCTTTCGGCGCATCGGGCATATGGGCAGAGCGTCCCATATATTTTTACAGACCATCAGCACTCTGTGGTTAATGTGGTCAGCATTACGCCGGCTGTCTTTAATTTCCCAGGACAGCCCATCCTGGTACCCATTTTAGGCTGGGTCGACCTGCGACGTCCCATACCACGATAAAAATCCACGCAGGTTTCGATCGCGGTATGCTGGCTTACGAGTCGGACTCGCAACGCCTTAGCCACGGACGCCGCTCGAGACGAAGCGTACGCAGTAAAAATCTTCACAGTAGGAGCAAGAGGACTAATCTCCACTTCCAGATATAATAATAATAAAAAAAAAAAAAAAAGTTACGTTTGCTTTACAGGACGTTCCGAAACCAACCCCAGCATTTGTTTTAGCTGTTGTGGTTTTTCTAGGCAAATTTATGTCTTGTAGTTTGTCATTGCTTACTGGACGGTCGGCTTCTCGGTGCCACTGTCGAAACCAACCTCGAAGCGCAAGGCCTGCAGCTGGAATAGAAACTGGCACCCCGGCTTTACGAAGAATTCCAGAGAAATTTGACTTAAAAGCTCAACAAAATTGGGAAGCAGAAAAACGGGCACAAAACAACACAACGTAACGTTTCAACCGGGCGGCATTTTTAAAACATAAGTGGCGTCCGCAACGCCTAAGCCACAGAAGCCGACACTTCCACGTACAATGTGCTAAAGCAGCTGGGCTTGCGAAGAACAGAGAGTAAAGAATCACTAAAACAATTGGCCGAAGCAGCTGAAAGGGCTTCGAGCTGTTTTGGACACAACGAAACGTCGTGGGGAAATAGGCCTCGGTAAACTGGTCCGAGCTCCTAGTGGAAAAGAACTTTTAATCCCTACAAAACTAAATTGTCTGATAAATGTCTGCATATGCCTGTCTGCTGAATGTCAGTGTCTAACATCTGTCCGATGAACCAGCCGTAAGCTTGTCACTCTGGTCGTGAAGGTAGTCGATTAACTTGCTACCTCAGCAACAAATATAACACCAAATCTAACAATACCTGTTGCAAAGTCACCATAACGTTTTGTCCCTGTCCGAGAGTCCGATAAAGCGCAGTAGGGGGAGATCTTGGCCTGGAGTGATGACCCAGGTCGGCCCACCTCCCGAGACTGTATATGATGTAACGGGTCGAACCAATCGTAGACGGAGGATCTTTATATATATGAACGGTGGACTCCTGCTGTGCAAGCTCCCATCTGTAAGTAGTTTATATTATTATAGTGTCAGTGACAGACCCAGTTAAGTAAACTAAGTACTGGAGGTCGGGGAAAAAGGGGCAGAAGGAGAGAGAGAGCTTTTTTGCCTTCTATACATGTGAGGTCCTGACAGAATAAGGAAACATATCATACAAAGCACATTCAACCCCACCCTATGTTATCATTGTTAAACATGGTCACTCACCAGTAACGCCAAACCTGGGTCATCAGACACCTTGGGGCTAATGTTATTACTATTGGTGTTATTGTGTGTTGTATGATAAATAAATGAAATTATTTATGGTGAATAATATTTAACGTAAAAAACAAATATTTCAAAAGAGACTGTCTGTTCATGGCTACAGGTGATACTGAGCCTCCTTCCACAATTTACAGATGAGAGCAAGTGGGAAAACCTCAGCCCCGATCCCACTACTCGCGGTTGTGGAGTGCTCAAACCCAAGGGACCGAGTCCCAGTTCCGGGGCCTATATTGTATTATGTGTGTGGTGTGTGCGCGCGGTGGTGTGGTCGTATTT